>CAVLFC010000059.1:0-25792 GCA_963668005.1 Melieria crassipennis | reverse complement strand
AGATCGATGCGCAAGAGTGACATTAAATGGCTGCCTACTGCAAAATCGATATCAAAATGCTTGTAAAATATGAATTTATATGTTTATTTTAAAAGTAATACCCTTAAAACCTAGCTTAAAATCCAAACGCGTATGGTTACCTTAATAAAAACCCCTTAAAATGTAGCTAAAGGTTGCAGCTTTATCAAATTAAATCAATAATTCCATTACTATTCGGCAATCATGAACAGATCGATGCGCAAGAGTGACATTAAATGGCTGCCTACTGCAAAATCGATATCAAAATGCTTGTAAAATATGAATTTATATGTTTATTTTAAAAGTAATACCCTTAAAACCTAGCTTAAAATCCAAACGCGTATGGTTACCTTAATAAAAACCCCTTAAAATGTAGCTAAAGGTTGCAGCTTTATCAAATTAAATCAATAATTCCATTACTATTCGGCAATCATGAACAGATCGATGCGCAAGAGTGACATTAAATGGCTGCCTACTGCAAAATCGATATCAAAATGCTTGTAAAATATGAATTTATATGTTTATTTTAAAAGTAATACCCTTAAAACCTAGCTTAAAATCCAAACGCGTATGGTTACCTTAATAAAAACCCCTTAAAATGTAGCTAAAGGTTGCAGCTTTATCAAATTAAATCAATAATTCCATTACTATTCGGCAATCATGAACAGATCGATGCGCAAGAGTGACATTAAATGGCTGCCTACTGCAAAATCGATATCAAAATGCTTGTAAAATATGAATTTATATGTTTATTTTAAAAGTAATACCCTTAAAACCTAGCTTAAAATCCAAACGCGTATGGTTACCTTAATAAAAACCCCTTAAAATGTAGCTAAAGGTTGCAGCTTTATCAAATTAAATCAATAATTCCATTACTATTCGGCAATCATGAACAGATCGATGCGCAAGAGTGACATTAAATGGCTGCCTACTGCAAAATCGATATCAAAATGCTTGTAAAATATGAATTTATATGTTTATTTTAAAAGTAATACCCTTAAAACCTAGCTTAAAATCCAAACGCGTATGGTTACCTTAATAAAAACCCCTTAAAATGTAGCTAAAGGTTGCAGCTTTATCAAATTAAATCAATAATTCCATTACTATTCGGCAATCATGAACAGATCGATGCGCAAGAGTGACATTAAATGGCTGCCTACTGCAAAATCGATATCAAAATGCTTGTAAAATATGAATTTATATGTTTATTTTAAAAGTAATACCCTTAAAACCTAGCTTAAAATCCAAACGCGTATGGTTACCTTAATAAAAACCCCTTAAAATGTAGCTAAAGGTTGCAGCTTTATCAAATTAAATCAATAATTCCATTACTATTCGGCAATCATGAACAGATCGATGCGCAAGAGTGACATTAAATGGCTGCCTACTGCAAAATCGATATCAAAATGCTTGTAAAATATGAATTTATATGTTTATTTTAAAAGTAATACCCTTAAAACCTAGCTTAAAATCCAAACGCGTATGGTTACCTTAATAAAAACCCCTTAAAATGTAGCTAAAGGTTGCAGCTTTATCAAATTAAATCAATAATTCCATTACTATTCGGCAATCATGAACAGATCGATGCGCAAGAGTGACATTAAATGGCTGCCTACTGCAAAATCGATATCAAAATGCTTGTAAAATATGAATTTATATGTTTATTTTAAAAGTAATACCCTTAAAACCTAGCTTAAAATCCAAACGCGTATGGTTACCTTAATAAAAACCCCTTAAAATGTAGCTAAAGGTTGCAGCTTTATCAAATTAAATCAATAATTCCATTACTATTCGGCAATCATGAACAGATCGATGCGCAAGAGTGACATTAAATGGCTGCCTACTGCAAAATCGATATCAAAATGCTTGTAAAATATGAATTTATATGTTTATTTTAAAAGTAATACCCTTAAAACCTAGCTTAAAATCCAAACGCGTATGGTTACCTTAATAAAAACCCCTTAAAATGTAGCTAAAGGTTGCAGCTTTATCAAATTAAATCAATAATTCCATTACTATTCGGCAATCATGAACAGATCGATGCGCAAGAGTGACATTAAATGGCTGCCTACTGCAAAATCGATATCAAAATGCTTGTAAAATATGAATTTATATGTTTATTTTAAAAGTAATACCCTTAAAACCTAGCTTAAAATCCAAACGCGTATGGTTACCTTAATAAAAACCCCTTAAAATGTAGCTAAAGGTTGCAGCTTTATCAAATTAAATCAATAATTCCATTACTATTCGGCAATCATGAACAGATCGATGCGCAAGAGTGACATTAAATGGCTGCCTACTGCAAAATCGATATCAAAATGCTTGTAAAATATGAATTTATATGTTTATTTTAAAAGTAATACCCTTAAAACCTAGCTTAAAATCCAAACGCGTATGGTTACCTTAATAAAAACCCCTTAAAATGTAGCTAAAGGTTGCAGCTTTATCAAATTAAATCAATAATTCCATTACTATTCGGCAATCATGAACAGATCGATGCGCAAGAGTGACATTAAATGGCTGCCTACTGCAAAATCGATATCAAAATGCTTGTAAAATATGAATTTATATGTTTATTTTAAAAGTAATACCCTTAAAACCTAGCTGGAGTCTTGTGTATTCTATCTTAGTCTGTCGTCTCTGTGTACCTCGACCGTCTTCCATTCATTGGGTCTATTTATCTTCCCTTCCGGACGTATCCTACACTAGTACCTTACGACAGCAAACTTGCTAATTATGAAAATTTTGCCCACCCACCCTCCCAGGCACGAAGTGCTAAAGGGGACGTGTACGGCGCACGCACCGCGACAAACATGGTGGAGGAGGTGTGGATAGTTATATATATGTGACAGTTTTGCGAACACGTATCTGTGAATTGTGAATGCAACATGTATATGAGCCAGAAGCGTGTGAACGAAAATAAGTACCACCTGCTGCAATACTGCTACAGTATTACTCGGATATAAGCAGTTTTTGGGTGTAAATATGCGTTTTCTACAAACGAGGAGTGCTTAGTGCGTATAAACCGAAATCGATTTTGAAGCTACAATGCACTATTGGGTAATAATAACGCAATTTTTTGTTAATTGAGTACGCCTTATAATAAATATGAATTTTATATACTTTATTGACTATGGTGGGTTTTGGTTTAGGGTCATTGCATAAAAGGGGGGAATACTGTGCTGTGAAATGGGAAGGTTGGCTGCGATTAGTATCAGCTGGTAGCGTCATTTTACATGTGGGTTAGCAAAAAATCTATTACGAAGAGCAGGAAAAGACGAGCTTGTTTTTTATTTGGCATTGCTTTGTTTTTGATTGCGATATGTGTACCTTGTTTTTTTTTTATTGTGTAAGTTTTCGCATAAAGGTGCAACAGACTTTACGCACATGCAAAAGTTAATTTTAAAAATATGTTCAGCACTGAGTTGACAATTCATTATTGCAGCTGTACCTATTATTTTGGTAGTTATTTTAAAAATGTGAAGAAGTTTTCGTAATGTGTATTAATTTCTGAGTTTATTCACGCGATCAATTATGCATTTATACTGAATTGTGGTGCTACAATAACGTGTAATAGAAACAGAAATTATTTACAGAAATAAATTATTTCATACGCTGAAGTCAGCAGATATTCGGTTGCTTTTTCCTTCAGTTCATGTCTCATTGAGTTTGCCGTTTCTAGTGCAGCACGAAACAGTGATGGCAAGTTGAACTCTTTTCAAACGCAGAGGTGCAACTCAAGCAATGCAAACGTTAAGGCTTTGAGGGCAGTCAGCAAAAACTGATGTAAAATCATATTAAAACACGAGGCAACATACTTATGACGTTTTTCAGCAACAACGTTTTTTTGCAATCAATTTCCTATAAACGTACTACAGAATGAAAGCAAAAACAAACCAATTATTTTATTTGCAAATAAACATCGAACGCACCAGCAGCCCTTGCCCTGGCGTTTGTATGGCGAATGTTTTGTACGAATGTTTTGTTCTTTAGTGGTTGGGATTGTAATACCGAGGTGCTCTTAGTTAATATATTGGTAATTTATTTATTGACTCTTTTTATGGAGCTTTTCATTATTAAAAAAAATGGAGATTAATAAGAAATAATTAAATAAATTTCATGTTGGATGCAGCTGAGGATTGAACCCGGGTCTCCTAGTGGCCCAAGCAATTTAACGCACTGATCAGCAAATCCGCGGCGGTCGCAATAAAAAATGGCAGTTGCCGACCGTGAAAGCGAAACTTTCTTGCTTACGGAGTCACTATGCACCGGCCAACGCGGCCCGACCAGTGACTACGTGACGTGCAACTCGGAGGAGAAATGATTTTCAGACCATTTTTTGCTTTTTCCAATCGTCCGATAGTGTACGGGTTTTTTACCCAAACATTCGCACAGCACCGGTTACCAGTCAATTGTTTGCATCTTAAAGTGCTAACTTTTCTTATTCGCTGTAAATATAGCATTGCAAATCAACTTGTTTTACTGGTCTTAGTAATTTTGATTGTAACGCGTACAAAAAAAAAGCAGAAATAAATTATTTCATACGCTGAAGTCAGCAGATATTCGGTTGCTTTTTCCTTCAGTTCATGTCTCATTGAGTTTGCCGTTTCTAGTGCAGCACAAAACAGTGATGGCAAGTTGAACTCTTTTCAAACGCAGAGCTGCAACTCAAGCAATGCAAACGTTAAGGCTTTGAGGGCAGTCAGCAAAAACTGATGTAAAATCCCTACAAACGGATGGTGATGGCCTTTCTGCAAAATCGATATCAATATGCTTGTAAAATATGAATTTATATGTTTATTTTAAAAGTAATACCCTTAAAACCTAGCTTAAAATCCAAACGCGTATGGTTACCTTAATAAAAACCCCTTAAAATGTAGCTAAAGGTTGTAGCTTTATCAAATTAAATCAATAATTCCATTACTATTCGGCAATCATGAACAGATCGATGCGCAAGAGTGACATTAAATGGCTGCCTACTGCAAAATCGATATCAAAATGCTTGTAAAATATGAATTTATATGTTTATTTTAAAAGTAATACCCTTAAAACCTAGCTTAAAATCCAAACGCGTATGGTTACCTTAATAAAAACCCCTTAAAATGTAGCTAAAGGTTGCAGCTTTATCAAATTAAATCAATAATTCCATTACTATTCGGCAATCATGAACAGATCGATGCGCAAGAGTGACATTAAATGGCTGCCTACTGCAAAATCGATATCAAAATGCTTGTAAAATATGAATTTATATGTTTATTTTAAAAGTAATACCCTTAAAACCTAGCTTAAAATCCAAACGCGTATGGTTACCTTAATAAAAACCCCTTAAAATGTAGCTAAAGGTTGCAGCTTTATCAAATTAAATCAATAATTCCATTACTATTCGGCAATCATGAACAGATCGATGCGCAAGAGTGACATTAAATGGCTGCCTACTGCAAAATCGATATCAAAATGCTTGTAAAATATGAATTTATATGTTTATTTTAAAAGTAATACCCTTAAAACCTAGCTTAAAATCCAAACGCGTATGGTTACCTTAATAAAAACCCCTTAAAATGTAGCTAAAGGTTGCAGCTTTATCAAATTAAATCAATAATTCCATTACTATTCGGCAATCATGAACAGATCGATGCGCAAGAGTGACATTAAATGGCTGCCTACTGCAAAATCGATATCAAAATGCTTGTAAAATATGAATTTATATGTTTATTTTAAAAGTAATACCCTTAAAACCTAGCTTAAAATCCAAACGCGTATGGTTACCTTAATAAAAACCCCTTAAAATGTAGCTAAAGGTTGCAGCTTTATCAAATTAAATCAATAATTCCATTACTATTCGGCAATCATGAACAGATCGATGCGCAAGAGTGACATTAAATGGCTGCCTACTGCAAAATCGATATCAAAATGCTTGTAAAATATGAATTTATATGTTTATTTTAAAAGTAATACCCTTAAAACCTAGCTTAAAATCCAAACGCGTATGGTTACCTTAATAAAAACCCCTTAAAATGTAGCTAAAGGTTGCAGCTTTATCAAATTAAATCAATAATTCCATTACTATTCGGCAATCATGAACAGATCGATGCGCAAGAGTGACATTAAATGGCTGCCTACTGCAAAATCGATATCAAAATGCTTGTAAAATATGAATTTATATGTTTATTTTAAAAGTAATACCCTTAAAACCTAGCTTAAAATCCAAACGCGTATGGTTACCTTAATAAAAACCCCTTAAAATGTAGCTAAAGGTTGCAGCTTTATCAAATTAAATCAATAATTCCATTACTATTCGGCAATCATGAACAGATCGATGCGCAAGAGTGACATTAAATGGCTGCCTACTGCAAAATCGATATCAAAATGCTTGTAAAATATGAATTTATATGTTTATTTTAAAAGTAATACCCTTAAAACCTAGCTTAAAATCCAAACGCGTATGGTTACCTTAATAAAAACCCCTTAAAATGTAGCTAAAGGTTGCAGCTTTATCAAATTAAATCAATAATTCCATTACTATTCGGCAATCATGAACAGATCGATGCGCAAGAGTGACATTAAATGGCTGCCTACTGCAAAATCGATATCAAAATGCTTGTAAAATATGAATTTATATGTTTATTTTAAAAGTAATACCCTTAAAACCTAGCTTAAAATCCAAACGCGTATGGTTACCTTAATAAAAACCCCTTAAAATGTAGCTAAAGGTTGCAGCTTTATCAAATTAAATCAATAATTCCATTACTATTCGGCAATCATGAACAGATCGATGCGCAAGAGTGACATTAAATGGCTGCCTACTGCAAAATCGATATCAAAATGCTTGTAAAATATGAATTTATATGTTTATTTTAAAAGTAATACCCTTAAAACCTAGCTTAAAATCCAAACGCGTATGGTTACCTTAATAAAAACCCCTTAAAATGTAGCTAAAGGTTGCAGCTTTATCAAATTAAATCAATAATTCCATTACTATTCGGCAATCATGAACAGATCGATGCGCAAGAGTGACATTAAATGGCTGCCTACTGCAAAATCGATATCAAAATGCTTGTAAAATATGAATTTATATGTTTATTTTAAAAGTAATACCCTTAAAACCTAGCTTAAAATCCAAACGCGTATGGTTACCTTAATAAAAACCCCTTAAAATGTAGCTAAAGGTTGCAGCTTTATCAAATTAAATCAATAATTCCATTACTATTCGGCAATCATGAACAGATCGATGCGCAAGAGTGACATTAAATGGCTGCCTACTGCAAAATCGATATCAAAATGCTTGTAAAATATGAATTTATATGTTTATTTTAAAAGTAATACCCTTAAAACCTAGCTTAAAATCCAAACGCGTATGGTTACCTTAATAAAAACCCCTTAAAATGTAGCTAAAGGTTGCAGCTTTATCAAATTAAATCAATAATTCCATTACTATTCGGCAATCATGAACAGATCGATGCGCAAGAGTGACATTAAATGGCTGCCTACTGCAAAATCGATATCAAAATGCTTGTAAAATATGAATTTATATGTTTATTTTAAAAGTAATACCCTTAAAACCTAGCTTAAAATCCAAACGCGTATGGTTACCTTAATAAAAACCCCTTAAAATGTAGCTAAAGGTTGCAGCTTTATCAAATTAAATCAATAATTCCATTACTATTCGGCAATCATGAACAGATCGATGCGCAAGAGTGACATTAAATGGCTGCCTACTGCAAAATCGATATCAAAATGCTTGTAAAATATGAATTTATATGTTTATTTTAAAAGTAATACCCTTAAAACCTAGCTTAAAATCCAAACGCGTATGGTTACCTTAATAAAAACCCCTTAAAATGTAGCTAAAGGTTGCAGCTTTATCAAATTAAATCAATAATTCCATTACTATTCGGCAATCATGAACAGATCGATGCGCAAGAGTGACATTAAATGGCTGCCTACTGCAAAATCGATATCAAAATGCTTGTAAAATATGAATTTATATGTTTATTTTAAAAGTAATACCCTTAAAACCTAGCTTAAAATCCAAACGCGTATGGTTACCTTAATAAAAACCCCTTAAAATGTAGCTAAAGGTTGCAGCTTTATCAAATTAAATCAATAATTCCATTACTATTCGGCAATCATGAACAGATCGATGCGCAAGAGTGACATTAAATGGCTGCCTACTGCAAAATCGATATCAAAATGCTTGTAAAATATGAATTTATATGTTTATTTTAAAAGTAATACCCTTAAAACCTAGCTTAAAATCCAAACGCGTATGGTTACCTTAATAAAAACCCCTTAAAATGTAGCTAAAGGTTGCAGCTTTATCAAATTAAATCAATAATTCCATTACTATTCGGCAATCATGAACAGATCGATGCGCAAGAGTGACATTAAATGGCTGCCTACTGCAAAATCGATATCAAAATGCTTGTAAAATATGAATTTATATGTTTATTTTAAAAGTAATACCCTTAAAACCTAGCTTAAAATCCAAACGCGTATGGTTACCTTAATAAAAACCCCTTAAAATGTAGCTAAAGGTTGCAGCTTTATCAAATTAAATCAATAATTCCATTACTATTCGGCAATCATGAACAGATCGATGCGCAAGAGTGACATTAAATGGCTGCCTACTGCAAAATCGATATCAAAATGCTTGTAAAATATGAATTTATATGTTTATTTTAAAAGTAATACCCTTAAAACCTAGCTTAAAATCCAAACGCGTATGGTTACCTTAATAAAAACCCCTTAAAATGTAGCTAAAGGTTGCAGCTTTATCAAATTAAATCAATAATTCCATTACTATTCGGCAATCATGAACAGATCGATGCGCAAGAGTGACATTAAATGGCTGCCTACTGCAAAATCGATATCAAAATGCTTGTAAAATATGAATTTATATGTTTATTTTAAAAGTAATACCCTTAAAACCTAGCTTAAAATCCAAACGCGTATGGTTACCTTAATAAAAACCCCTTAAAATGTAGCTAAAGGTTGCAGCTTTATCAAATTAAATCAATAATTCCATTACTATTCGGCAATCATGAACAGATCGATGCGCAAGAGTGACATTAAATGGCTGCCTACTGCAAAATCGATATCAAAATGCTTGTAAAATATGAATTTATATGTTTATTTTAAAAGTAATACCCTTAAAACCTAGCTTAAAATCCAAACGCGTATGGTTACCTTAATAAAAACCCCTTAAAATGTAGCTAAAGGTTGCAGCTTTATCAAATTAAATCAATAATTCCATTACTATTCGGCAATCATGAACAGATCGATGCGCAAGAGTGACATTAAATGGCTGCCTACTGCAAAATCGATATCAAAATGCTTGTAAAATATGAATTTATATGTTTATTTTAAAAGTAATACCCTTAAAACCTAGCTTAAAATCCAAACGCGTATGGTTACCTTAATAAAAACCCCTTAAAATGTAGCTAAAGGTTGCAGCTTTATCAAATTAAATCAATAATTCCATTACTATTCGGCAATCATGAACAGATCGATGCGCAAGAGTGACATTAAATGGCTGCCTACTGCAAAATCGATATCAAAATGCTTGTAAAATATGAATTTATATGTTTATTTTAAAAGTAATACCCTTAAAACCTAGCTTAAAATCCAAACGCGTATGGTTACCTTAATAAAAACCCCTTAAAATGTAGCTAAAGGTTGCAGCTTTATCAAATTAAATCAATAATTCCATTACTATTCGGCAATCATGAACAGATCGATGCGCAAGAGTGACATTAAATGGCTGCCTACTGCAAAATCGATATCAAAATGCTTGTAAAATATGAATTTATATGTTTATTTTAAAAGTAATACCCTTAAAACCTAGCTTAAAATCCAAACGCGTATGGTTACCTTAATAAAAACCCCTTAAAATGTAGCTAAAGGTTGCAGCTTTATCAAATTAAATCAATAATTCCATTACTATTCGGCAATCATGAACAGATCGATGCGCAAGAGTGACATTAAATGGCTGCCTACTGCAAAATCGATATCAAAATGCTTGTAAAATATGAATTTATATGTTTATTTTAAAAGTAATACCCTTAAAACCTAGCTTAAAATCCAAACGCGTATGGTTACCTTAATAAAAACCCCTTAAAATGTAGCTAAAGGTTGCAGCTTTATCAAATTAAATCAATAATTCCATTACTATTCGGCAATCATGAACAGATCGATGCGCAAGAGTGACATTAAATGGCTGCCTACTGCAAAATCGATATCAAAATGCTTGTAAAATATGAATTTATATGTTTATTTTAAAAGTAATACCCTTAAAACCTAGCTTAAAATCCAAACGCGTATGGTTACCTTAATAAAAACCCCTTAAAATGTAGCTAAAGGTTGCAGCTTTATCAAATTAAATCAATAATTCCATTACTATTCGGCAATCATGAACAGATCGATGCGCAAGAGTGACATTAAATGGCTGCCTACTGCAAAATCGATATCAAAATGCTTGTAAAATATGAATTTATATGTTTATTTTAAAAGTAATACCCTTAAAACCTAGCTTAAAATCCAAACGCGTATGGTTACCTTAATAAAAACCCCTTAAAATGTAGCTAAAGGTTGCAGCTTTATCAAATTAAATCAATAATTCCATTACTATTCGGCAATCATGAACAGATCGATGCGCAAGAGTGACATTAAATGGCTGCCTACTGCAAAATCGATATCAAAATGCTTGTAAAATATGAATTTATATGTTTATTTTAAAAGTAATACCCTTAAAACCTAGCTTAAAATCCAAACGCGTATGGTTACCTTAATAAAAACCCCTTAAAATGTAGCTAAAGGTTGCAGCTTTATCAAATTAAATCAATAATTCCATTACTATTCGGCAATCATGAACAGATCGATGCGCAAGAGTGACATTAAATGGCTGCCTACTGCAAAATCGATATCAAAATGCTTGTAAAATATGAATTTATATGTTTATTTTAAAAGTAATACCCTTAAAACCTAGCTTAAAATCCAAACGCGTATGGTTACCTTAATAAAAACCCCTTAAAATGTAGCTAAAGGTTGCAGCTTTATCAAATTAAATCAATAATTCCATTACTATTCGGCAATCATGAACAGATCGATGCGCAAGAGTGACATTAAATGGCTGCCTACTGCAAAATCGATATCAAAATGCTTGTAAAATATGAATTTATATGTTTATTTTAAAAGTAATACCCTTAAAACCTAGCTTAAAATCCAAACGCGTATGGTTACCTTAATAAAAACCCCTTAAAATGTAGCTAAAGGTTGCAGCTTTATCAAATTAAATCAATAATTCCATTACTATTCGGCAATCATGAACAGATCGATGCGCAAGAGTGACATTAAATGGCTGCCTACTGCAAAATCGATATCAAAATGCTTGTAAAATATGAATTTATATGTTTATTTTAAAAGTAATACCCTTAAAACCTAGCTTAAAATCCAAACGCGTATGGTTACCTTAATAAAAACCCCTTAAAATGTAGCTAAAGGTTGCAGCTTTATCAAATTAAATCAATAATTCCATTACTATTCGGCAATCATGAACAGATCGATGCGCAAGAGTGACATTAAATGGCTGCCTACTGCAAAATCGATATCAAAATGCTTGTAAAATATGAATTTATATGTTTATTTTAAAAGTAATACCCTTAAAACCTAGCTTAAAATCCAAACGCGTATGGTTACCTTAATAAAAACCCCTTAAAATGTAGCTAAAGGTTGCAGCTTTATCAAATTAAATCAATAATTCCATTACTATTCGGCAATCATGAACAGATCGATGCGCAAGAGTGACATTAAATGGCTGCCTACTGCAAAATCGATATCAAAATGCTTGTAAAATATGAATTTATATGTTTATTTTAAAAGTAATACCCTTAAAACCTAGCTTAAAATCCAAACGCGTATGGTTACCTTAATAAAAACCCCTTAAAATGTAGCTAAAGGTTGCAGCTTTATCAAATTAAATCAATAATTCCATTACTATTCGGCAATCATGAACAGATCGATGCGCAAGAGTGACATTAAATGGCTGCCTACTGCAAAATCGATATCAAAATGCTTGTAAAATATGAATTTATATGTTTATTTTAAAAGTAATACCCTTAAAACCTAGCTTAAAATCCAAACGCGTATGGTTACCTTAATAAAAACCCCTTAAAATGTAGCTAAAGGTTGCAGCTTTATCAAATTAAATCAATAATTCCATTACTATTCGGCAATCATGAACAGATCGATGCGCAAGAGTGACATTAAATGGCTGCCTACTGCAAAATCGATATCAAAATGCTTGTAAAATATGAATTTATATGTTTATTTTAAAAGTAATACCCTTAAAACCTAGCTTAAAATCCAAACGCGTATGGTTACCTTAATAAAAACCCCTTAAAATGTAGCTAAAGGTTGCAGCTTTATCAAATTAAATCAATAATTCCATTACTATTCGGCAATCATGAACAGATCGATGCGCAAGAGTGACATTAAATGGCTGCCTACTGCAAAATCGATATCAAAATGCTTGTAAAATATGAATTTATATGTTTATTTTAAAAGTAATACCCTTAAAACCTAGCTTAAAATCCAAACGCGTATGGTTACCTTAATAAAAACCCCTTAAAATGTAGCTAAAGGTTGCAGCTTTATCAAATTAAATCAATAATTCCATTACTATTCGGCAATCATGAACAGATCGATGCGCAAGAGTGACATTAAATGGCTGCCTACTGCAAAATCGATATCAAAATGCTTGTAAAATATGAATTTATATGTTTATTTTAAAAGTAATACCCTTAAAACCTAGCTTAAAATCCAAACGCGTATGGTTACCTTAATAAAAACCCCTTAAAATGTAGCTAAAGGTTGCAGCTTTATCAAATTAAATCAATAATTCCATTACTATTCGGCAATCATGAACAGATCGATGCGCAAGAGTGACATTAAATGGCTGCCTACTGCAAAATCGATATCAAAATGCTTGTAAAATATGAATTTATATGTTTATTTTAAAAGTAATACCCTTAAAACCTAGCTTAAAATCCAAACGCGTATGGTTACCTTAATAAAAACCCCTTAAAATGTAGCTAAAGGTTGCAGCTTTATCAAATTAAATCAATAATTCCATTACTATTCGGCAATCATGAACAGATCGATGCGCAAGAGTGACATTAAATGGCTGCCTACTGCAAAATCGATATCAAAATGCTTGTAAAATATGAATTTATATGTTTATTTTAAAAGTAATACCCTTAAAACCTAGCTTAAAATCCAAACGCGTATGGTTACCTTAATAAAAACCCCTTAAAATGTAGCTAAAGGTTGCAGCTTTATCAAATTAAATCAATAATTCCATTACTATTCGGCAATCATGAACAGATCGATGCGCAAGAGTGACATTAAATGGCTGCCTACTGCAAAATCGATATCAAAATGCTTGTAAAATATGAATTTATATGTTTATTTTAAAAGTAATACCCTTAAAACCTAGCTTAAAATCCAAACGCGTATGGTTACCTTAATAAAAACCCCTTAAAATGTAGCTAAAGGTTGCAGCTTTATCAAATTAAATCAATAATTCCATTACTATTCGGCAATCATGAACAGATCGATGCGCAAGAGTGACATTAAATGGCTGCCTACTGCAAAATCGATATCAAAATGCTTGTAAAATATGAATTTATATGTTTATTTTAAAAGTAATACCCTTAAAACCTAGCTTAAAATCCAAACGCGTATGGTTACCTTAATAAAAACCCCTTAAAATGTAGCTAAAGGTTGCAGCTTTATCAAATTAAATCAATAATTCCATTACTATTCGGCAATCATGAACAGATCGATGCGCAAGAGTGACATTAAATGGCTGCCTACTGCAAAATCGATATCAAAATGCTTGTAAAATATGAATTTATATGTTTATTTTAAAAGTAATACCCTTAAAACCTAGCTTAAAATCCAAACGCGTATGGTTACCTTAATAAAAACCCCTTAAAATGTAGCTAAAGGTTGCAGCTTTATCAAATTAAATCAATAATTCCATTACTATTCGGCAATCATGAACAGATCGATGCGCAAGAGTGACATTAAATGGCTGCCTACTGCAAAATCGATATCAAAATGCTTGTAAAATATGAATTTATATGTTTATTTTAAAAGTAATACCCTTAAAACCTAGCTTAAAATCCAAACGCGTATGGTTACCTTAATAAAAACCCCTTAAAATGTAGCTAAAGGTTGCAGCTTTATCAAATTAAATCAATAATTCCATTACTATTCGGCAATCATGAACAGATCGATGCGCAAGAGTGACATTAAATGGCTGCCTACTGCAAAATCGATATCAAAATGCTTGTAAAATATGAATTTATATGTTTATTTTAAAAGTAATACCCTTAAAACCTAGCTTAAAATCCAAACGCGTATGGTTACCTTAATAAAAACCCCTTAAAATGTAGCTAAAGGTTGCAGCTTTATCAAATTAAATCAATAATTCCATTACTATTCGGCAATCATGAACAGATCGATGCGCAAGAGTGACATTAAATGGCTGCCTACTGCAAAATCGATATCAAAATGCTTGTAAAATATGAATTTATATGTTTATTTTAAAAGTAATACCCTTAAAACCTAGCTTAAAATCCAAACGCGTATGGTTACCTTAATAAAAACCCCTTAAAATGTAGCTAAAGGTTGCAGCTTTATCAAATTAAATCAATAATTCCATTACTATTCGGCAATCATGAACAGATCGATGCGCAAGAGTGACATTAAATGGCTGCCTACTGCAAAATCGATATCAAAATGCTTGTAAAATATGAATTTATATGTTTATTTTAAAAGTAATACCCTTAAAACCTAGCTGGAGTCTTGTGTATTCTATCTTAGTCTGTCGTCTCTGTGTACCTCGACCGTCTTCCATTCATTGGGTCTATTTATCTTCCCTTCCGGACGTATCCTACACTAGTACCTTACGACAGCAAACTTGCTAATTGTGAAAATTTAGCTAAAGGTTGCAGTTTTATCAAATTAAATCAATAATTCCATTACTATTCGGCAATCATGAACAGATCGATGCGCAAGAGTGACATTAAATGGCTGCCTACTGCAAAATCGATATCAAAATGCTTGTAAAATATGAATTTATATGTTTATTTTAAAAGTAATACCCTTAAAACCTAGCTGGAGTCTTGTGTATTCTATCTTAGTCTGTCGTCTCTGTGTACCTCGACCGTCTTCCATTCATTGGGTCTATTTATCTTCCCTTCCGGACGTATCCTACACTAGTACCTTACGACAGCAAACTTGCTAATTGTGAAAATTTAGCTAAAGGTTGCAGATTTATCAAATTAAATCAATAATTCCATTACTATTCGGCAATCATGAACAGATCGATGCGCAAGAGTGACATTAAATGGCTGCCTACTGCAAAATCGATATCAAAATGCTTGTAAAATATGAATTTATATGTTTATTTTAAAAGTAATACCCTTAAAACCTAGCTTAAAATCCAAACGCGTATGGTTACCTTAATAAAAACCCCTTAAAATGTAGCTAAAGGTTGCAGCTTTATCAAATTAAATCAATAATTCCATTACTATTCGGCAATCATGAACAGATCGATGCGCAAGAGTGACATTAAATGGCTGCCTACTGCAAAATCGATATCAAAATGCTTGTAAAATATGAATTTATATGTTTATTTTAAAAGTAATACCCTTAAAACCTAGCTTAAAATCCAAACGCGTATGGTTACCTTAATAAAAACCCCTTAAAATGTAGCTAAAGGTTGCAGCTTTATCAAATTAAATCAATAATTCCATTACTATTCGGCAATCATGAACAGATCGATGCGCAAGAGTGACATTAAATGGCTGCCTACTGCAAAATCGATATCAAAATGCTTGTAAAATATGAATTTATATGTTTATTTTAAAAGTAATACCCTTAAAACCTAGCTTAAAATCCAAACGCGTATGGTTACCTTAATAAAAACCCCTTAAAATGTAGCTAAAGGTTGCAGCTTTATCAAATTAAATCAATAATTCCATTACTATTCGGCAATCATGAACAGATCGATGCGCAAGAGTGACATTAAATGGCTGCCTACTGCAAAATCGATATCAAAATGCTTGTAAAATATGAATTTATATGTTTATTTTAAAAGTAATACCCTTAAAACCTAGCTTAAAATCCAAACGCGTATGGTTACCTTAATAAAAACCCCTTAAAATGTAGCTAAAGGTTGCAGCTTTATCAAATTAAATCAATAATTCCATTACTATTCGGCAATCATGAACAGATCGATGCGCAAGAGTGACATTAAATGGCTGCCTACTGCAAAATCGATATCAAAATGCTTGTAAAATATGAATTTATATGTTTATTTTAAAAGTAATACCCTTAAAACCTAGCTTAAAATCCAAACGCGTATGGTTACCTTAATAAAAACCCCTTAAAATGTAGCTAAAGGTTGCAGCTTTATCAAATTAAATCAATAATTCCATTACTATTCGGCAATCATGAACAGATCGATGCGCAAGAGTGACATTAAATGGCTGCCTACTGCAAAATCGATATCAAAATGCTTGTAAAATATGAATTTATATGTTTATTTTAAAAGTAATACCCTTAAAACCTAGCTTAAAATCCAAACGCGTATGGTTACCTTAATAAAAACCCCTTAAAATGTAGCTAAAGGTTGCAGCTTTATCAAATTAAATCAATAATTCCATTACTATTCGGCAATCATGAACAGATCGATGCGCAAGAGTGACATTAAATGGCTGCCTACTGCAAAATCGATATCAAAATGCTTGTAAAATATGAATTTATATGTTTATTTTAAAAGTAATACCCTTAAAACCTAGCTTAAAATCCAAACGCGTATGGTTACCTTAATAAAAACCCCTTAAAATGTAGCTAAAGGTTGCAGCTTTATCAAATTAAATCAATAATTCCATTACTATTCGGCAATCATGAACAGATCGATGCGCAAGAGTGACATTAAATGGCTGCCTACTGCAAAATCGATATCAAAATGCTTGTAAAATATGAATTTATATGTTTATTTTAAAAGTAATACCCTTAAAACCTAGCTTAAAATCCAAACGCGTATGGTTACCTTAATAAAAACCCCTTAAAATGTAGCTAAAGGTTGCAGCTTTATCAAATTAAATCAATAATTCCATTACTATTCGGCAATCATGAACAGATCGATGCGCAAGAGTGACATTAAATGGCTGCCTACTGCAAAATCGATATCAAAATGCTTGTAAAATATGAATTTATATGTTTATTTTAAAAGTAATACCCTTAAAACCTAGCTTAAAATCCAAACGCGTATGGTTACCTTAATAAAAACCCCTTAAAATGTAGCTAAAGGTTGCAGCTTTATCAAATTAAATCAATAATTCCATTACTATTCGGCAATCATGAACAGATCGATGCGCAAGAGTGACATTAAATGGCTGCCTACTGCAAAATCGATATCAAAATGCTTGTAAAATATGAATTTATATGTTTATTTTAAAAGTAATACCCTTAAAACCTAGCTTAAAATCCAAACGCGTATGGTTACCTTAATAAAAACCCCTTAAAATGTAGCTAAAGGTTGCAGCTTTATCAAATTAAATCAATAATTCCATTACTATTCGGCAATCATGAACAGATCGATGCGCAAGAGTGACATTAAATGGCTGCCTACTGCAAAATCGATATCAAAATGCTTGTAAAATATGAATTTATATGTTTATTTTAAAAGTAATACCCTTAAAACCTAGCTTAAAATCCAAACGCGTATGGTTACCTTAATAAAAACCCCTTAAAATGTAGCTAAAGGTTGCAGCTTTATCAAATTAAATCAATAATTCCATTACTATTCGGCAATCATGAACAGATCGATGCGCAAGAGTGACATTAAATGGCTGCCTACTGCAAAATCGATATCAAAATGCTTGTAAAATATGAATTTATATGTTTATTTTAAAAGTAATACCCTTAAAACCTAGCTTAAAATCCAAACGCGTATGGTTACCTTAATAAAAACCCCTTAAAATGTAGCTAAAGGTTGCAGCTTTATCAAATTAAATCAATAATTCCATTACTATTCGGCAATCATGAACAGATCGATGCGCAAGAGTGACATTAAATGGCTGCCTACTGCAAAATCGATATCAAAATGCTTGTAAAATATGAATTTATATGTTTATTTTAAAAGTAATACCCTTAAAACCTAGCTTAAAATCCAAACGCGTATGGTTACCTTAATAAAAACCCCTTAAAATGTAGCTAAAGGTTGCAGCTTTATCAAATTAAATCAATAATTCCATTACTATTCGGCAATCATGAACAGATCGATGCGCAAGAGTGACATTAAATGGCTGCCTACTGCAAAATCGATATCAAAATGCTTGTAAAATATGAATTTATATGTTTATTTTAAAAGTAATACCCTTAAAACCTAGCTTAAAATCCAAACGCGTATGGTTACCTTAATAAAAACCCCTTAAAATGTAGCTAAAGGTTGCAGCTTTATCAAATTAAATCAATAATTCCATTACTATTCGGCAATCATGAACAGATCGATGCGCAAGAGTGACATTAAATGGCTGCCTACTGCAAAATCGATATCAAAATGCTTGTAAAATATGAATTTATATGTTTATTTTAAAAGTAATACCCTTAAAACCTAGCTTAAAATCCAAACGCGTATGGTTACCTTAATAAAAACCCCTTAAAATGTAGCTAAAGGTTGCAGCTTTATCAAATTAAATCAATAATTCCATTACTATTCGGCAATCATGAACAGATCGATGCGCAAGAGTGACATTAAATGGCTGCCTACTGCAAAATCGATATCAAAATGCTTGTAAAATATGAATTTATATGTTTATTTTAAAAGTAATACCCTTAAAACCTAGCTTAAAATCCAAACGCGTATGGTTACCTTAATAAAAACCCCTTAAAATGTAGCTAAAGGTTGCAGCTTTATCAAATTAAATCAATAATTCCATTACTATTCGGCAATCATGAACAGATCGATGCGCAAGAGTGACATTAAATGGCTGCCTACTGCAAAATCGATATCAAAATGCTTGTAAAATATGAATTTATATGTTTATTTTAAAAGTAATACCCTTAAAACCTAGCTTAAAATCCAAACGCGTATGGTTACCTTAATAAAAACCCCTTAAAATGTAGCTAAAGGTTGCAGCTTTATCAAATTAAATCAATAATTCCATTACTATTCGGCAATCATGAACAGATCGATGCGCAAGAGTGACATTAAATGGCTGCCTACTGCAAAATCGATATCAAAATGCTTGTAAAATATGAATTTATATGTTTATTTTAAAAGTAATACCCTTAAAACCTAGCTTAAAATCCAAACGCGTATGGTTACCTTAATAAAAACCCCTTAAAATGTAGCTAAAGGTTGCAGCTTTATCAAATTAAATCAATAATTCCATTACTATTCGGCAATCATGAACAGATCGATGCGCAAGAGTGACATTAAATGGCTGCCTACTGCAAAATCGATATCAAAATGCTTGTAAAATATGAATTTATATGTTTATTTTAAAAGTAATACCCTTAAAACCTAGCTTAAAATCCAAACGCGTATGGTTACCTTAATAAAAACCCCTTAAAATGTAGCTAAAGGTTGCAGCTTTATCAAATTAAATCAATAATTCCATTACTATTCGGCAATCATGAACAGATCGATGCGCAAGAGTGACATTAAATGGCTGCCTACTGCAAAATCGATATCAAAATGCTTGTAAAATATGAATTTATATGTTTATTTTAAAAGTAATACCCTTAAAACCTAGCTGGAGTCTTGTGTATTCTATCTTAGTCTGTCGTCTCTGTGTACCTCGACCGTCTTCCATTCATTGGGTCTATTTATCTTCCCTTCCGGACGTATCCTACACTAGTACCTTACGACAGCAAACTTGCTAATTGTGAAAATTTAGCTAAAGGTTGCAGTTTTATCAAATTAAATCAATAATTCCATTACTATTCGGCAATCATGAACAGATCGATGCGCAAGAGTGACATTAAATGGCTGCCTACTGCAAAATCGATATCAAAATGCTTGTAAAATATGAATTTATATGTTTATTTTAAAAGTAATACCCTTAAAACCTAGCTTAAAATCCAAACGCGTATGGTTACCTTAATAAAAACCCCTTAAAATGTAGCTAAAGGTTGCAGCTTTATCAAATTAAATCAATAATTCCATTACTATTCGGCAATCATGAACAGATCGATGCGCAAGAGTGACATTAAATGGCTGCCTACTGCAAAATCGATATCAAAATGCTTGTAAAATATGAATTTATATGTTTATTTTAAAAGTAATACCCTTAAAACCTAGCTTAAAATCCAAACGCGTATGGTTACCTTAATAAAAACCCCTTAAAATGTAGCTAAAGGTTGCAGCTTTATCAAATTAAATCAATAATTCCATTACTATTCGGCAATCATGAACAGATCGATGCGCAAGAGTGACATTAAATGGCTGCCTACTGCAAAATCGATATCAAAATGCTTGTAAAATATGAATTTATATGTTTATTTTAAAAGTAATACCCTTAAAACCTAGCTTAAAATCCAAACGCGTATGGTTACCTTAATAAAAACCCCTTAAAATGTAGCTAAAGGTTGCAGCTTTATCAAATTAAATCAATAATTCCATTACTATTCGGCAATCATGAACAGATCGATGCGCAAGAGTGACATTAAATGGCTGCCTACTGCAAAATCGATATCAAAATGCTTGTAAAATATGAATTTATATGTTTATTTTAAAAGTAATACCCTTAAAACCTAGCTTAAAATCCAAACGCGTATGGTTACCTTAATAAAAACCCCTTAAAATGTAGCTAAAGGTTGCAGCTTTATCAAATTAAATCAATAATTCCATTACTATTCGGCAATCATGAACAGATCGATGCGCAAGAGTGACATTAAATGGCTGCCTACTGCAAAATCGATATCAAAATGCTTGTAAAATATGAATTTATATGTTTATTTTAAAAGTAATACCCTTAAAACCTAGCTGGAGTCTTGTGTATTCTATCTTAGTCTGTCGTCTCTGTGTACCTCGACCGTCTTCCATTCATTGGGTCTATTTATCTTCCCTTCCGGACGTATCCTACACTAGTACCTTACGACAGCAAACTTGCTAATTGTGAAAATTTAGCTAAAGGTTGCAGTTTTATCAAATTAAATCAATAATTCCATTACTATTCGGCAATCATGAACAGATCGATGCGCAAGAGTGACATTAAATGGCTGCCTACTGCAAAATCGATATCAAAATGCTTGTAAAATATGAATTTATATGTTTATTTTAAAAGTAATACCCTTAAAACCTAGCTGGAGTCTTGTGTATTCTATCTTAGTCTGTCGTCTCTGTGTACCTCGACCGTCTTCCATTCATTGGGTCTATTTATCTTCCCTTCCGGACGTATCCTACACTAGTACCTTACGACAGCAAACTTGCTAATTATGAAAATTTTGCCCACCCACCCTCCCAGGCACGAAGTGCTAAAGGGGACGTGTACGGCGCACGCACCGCGACAAACATGGTGGAGGAGGTGTGGATAGTTATATATATGTGACAGTTTTGCGAACACGTATCTGTGAATTGTGAATGCAACATGTATATGAGCCAGAAGCGTGTGAACGAAAATAAGTACCACTTGCTGCAATACTGCTACAGTATTACTCGGATATAAGCAGTTTTTGGGTGTAAATATGCGTTTTCTACAAACGAGGAGTGCTTAGTGCGTATAAACCGAAATCGATTTTGAAGCTACAATGCACTATTGGGTAATAATAACGCAATTTTTTGTTAATTGAGTACGCCTTATAATAAATATGAATTTTATATACTTTATTGACTATGGTGGGTTTTGGTTTAGGGTCATTGCATAAAAGGGGGGAATACTGTGCTGTGAAATGGGAAGGTTGGCTGCGATTAGTATCAGCTGGTAGCGTCATTTTACATGTGGGTTAGCAAAAAATCTATTACGAAGAGCAGGAAAAGACGAGCTTGTTTTTTATTTGGCATTGCTTTGTTTTTGATTGCGATATGTGTACCTTGTTTTTTTTTTATTGTGTAAGTTTTCGCATAAAGGTGCAACAGACTTTACGCACATGCAAAAGTTAATTTTAAAAATATGTTCAGCACTGAGTTGACAATTCATTATTGCAGCTGTACCTATTATTTTGGTAGTTATTTTAAAAATGTGAAGAAGTTTTCGTAATGTGTATTAATTTCTGAGTTTATTCACGCGATCAATTATGCATTTATACTGAATTGTGGTGCTACAATAACGTGTAATAGAAACAGAAATTATTTACAGAAATAAATTATTTCATACGCTGAAGTCAGCAGATATTCGGTTGCTTTTTCCTTCAGTTCATGTCTCATTGAGTTTGCCGTTTCTAGTGCAGCACGAAACAGTGATGGCAAGTTGAACTCTTTTCAAACGCAGAGGTGCAACTCAAGCAATGCAAACGTTAAGGCTTTGAGGGCAGTCAGCAAAAACTGATGTAAAATCATATTAAAACACGAGGCAACATACTTATGACGTTTTTCAGCAACAACGTTTTTTTGCAATCAATTTCCTATAAACGTACTACAGAATGAAAGCAAAAACAAACCAATTATTTTATTTGCAAATAAACATCGAACGCACCAGCAGCCCTTGCCCTGGCGTTTGTATGGCGAATGTTTTGTACGAATGTTTTGTTCTTTAGTGGTTGGGATTGTAATACCGAGGTGCTCTTAGTTAATATATTGGTAATTTATTTATTGACTCTTTTTATGGAGCTTTTCATTATTAAAAAAAATGGAGATTAATAAGAAATAATTAAATAAATTTCATGTTGGATGCAGCTGAGGATTGAACCCGGGTCTCCTAGTGGCCCAAGCAATTTAACGCACTGATCAGCAAATCCGCGGCGGTCGCAATAAAAAATGGCAGTTGCCGACCGTGAAAGCGAAACTTTCTTGCTTACGGAGTCACTATGCACCGGCCAACGCGGCCCGACCAGTGACTACGTGACGTGCAACTCGGAGGAGAAATGATTTTCAGACCATTTTTTGCTTTTTCCAATCGTCCGATAGTGTACGGGTTTTTTACCCAAACATTCGCACAGCACCGGTTACCAGTCAATTGTTTGCATCTTAAAGTGCTAACTTTTCTTATTCGCTGTAAATATAGCATTGCAAATCAACTTGTTTTACTGGTCTTAGTAATTTTGATTGTAACGCGTACAAAAAAAAAGCAGAAATAAATTATTTCATACGCTGAAGTCAGCAGATATTCGGTTGCTTTTTCCTTCAGTTCATGTCTCATTGAGTTTGCCGTTTCTAGTGCAGCACAAAACAGTGATGGCAAGTTGAACTCTTTTCAAACGCAGAGCTGCAACTCAAGCAATGCAAACGTTAAGGCTTTGAGGGCAGTCAGCAAAAACTGATGTAAAATCCCTACAAACGGATGGTGATGGCCTTTCTGCAAAATCGATATCAATATGCTTGTAAAATATGAATTTATATGTTTATTTTAAAAGTAATACCCTTAAAACCTAGCTTAAAATCCAAACGCGTATGGTTACCTTAATAAAAACCCCTTAAAATGTAGCTAAAGGTTGTAGCTTTATCAAATTAAATCAATAATTCCATTACTATTCGGCAATCATGAACAGATCGATGCGCAAGAGTGACATTAAATGGCTGCCTACTGCAAAATCGATATCAAAATGCTTGTAAAATATGAATTTATATGTTTATTTTAAAAGTAATACCCTTAAAACCTAGCTTAAAATCCAAACGCGTATGGTTACCTTAATAAAAACCCCTTAAAATGTAGCTAAAGGTTGCAGCTTTATCAAATTAAATCAATAATTCCATTACTATTCGGCAATCATGAACAGATCGATGCGCAAGAGTGACATTAAATGGCTGCCTACTGCAAAATCGATATCAAAATGCTTGTAAAATATGAATTTATATGTTTATTTTAAAAGTAATACCCTTAAAACCTAGCTTAAAATCCAAACGCGTATGGTTACCTTAATAAAAACCCCTTAAAATGTAGCTAAAGGTTGCAGCTTTATCAAATTAAATCAATAATTCCATTACTATTCGGCAATCATGAACAGATCGATGCGCAAGAGTGACATTAAATGGCTGCCTACTGCAAAATCGATATCAAAATGCTTGTAAAATATGAATTTATATGTTTATTTTAAAAGTAATACCCTTAAAACCTAGCTTAAAATCCAAACGCGTATGGTTACCTTAATAAAAACCCCTTAAAATGTAGCTAAAGGTTGCAGCTTTATCAAATTAAATCAATAATTCCATTACTATTCGGCAATCATGAACAGATCGATGCGCAAGAGTGACATTAAATGGCTGCCTACTGCAAAATCGATATCAAAATGCTTGTAAAATATGAATTTATATGTTTATTTTAAAAGTAATACCCTTAAAACCTAGCTTAAAATCCAAACGCGTATGGTTACCTTAATAAAAACCCCTTAAAATGTAGCTAAAGGTTGCAGCTTTATCAAATTAAATCAATAATTCCATTACTATTCGGCAATCATGAACAGATCGATGCGCAAGAGTGACATTAAATGGCTGCCTACTGCAAAATCGATATCAAAATGCTTGTAAAATATGAATTTATATGTTTATTTTAAAAGTAATACCCTTAAAACCTAGCTTAAAATCCAAACGCGTATGGTTACCTTAATAAAAACCCCTTAAAATGTAGCTAAAGGTTGCAGCTTTATCAAATTAAATCAATAATTCCATTACTATTCGGCAATCATGAACAGATCGATGCGCAAGAGTGACATTAAATGGCTGCCTACTGCAAAATCGATATCAAAATGCTTGTAAAATATGAATTTATATGTTTATTTTAAAAGTAATACCCTTAAAACCTAGCTTAAAATCCAAACGCGTATGGTTACCTTAATAAAAACCCCTTAAAATGTAGCTAAAGGTTGCAGCTTTATCAAATTAAATCAATAATTCCATTACTATTCGGCAATCATGAACAGATCGATGCGCAAGAGTGACATTAAATGGCTGCCTACTGCAAAATCGATATCAAAATGCTTGTAAAATATGAATTTATATGTTTATTTTAAAAGTAATACCCTTAAAACCTAGCTTAAAATCCAAACGCGTATGGTTACCTTAATAAAAACCCCTTAAAATGTAGCTAAAGGTTGCAGCTTTATCAAATTAAATCAATAATTCCATTACTATTCGGCAATCATGAACAGATCGATGCGCAAGAGTGACATTAAATGGCTGCCTACTGCAAAATCGATATCAAAATGCTTGTAAAATATGAATTTATATGTTTATTTTAAAAGTAATACCCTTAAAACCTAGCTTAAAATCCAAACGCGTATGGTTACCTTAATAAAAACCCCTTAAAATGTAGCTAAAGGTTGCAGCTTTATCAAATTAAATCAATAATTCCATTACTATTCGGCAATCATGAACAGATCGATGCGCAAGAGTGACATTAAATGGCTGCCTACTGCAAAATCGATATCAAAATGCTTGTAAAATATGAATTTATATGTTTATTTTAAAAGTAATACCCTTAAAACCTAGCTTAAAATCCAAACGCGTATGGTTACCTTAATAAAAACCCCTTAAAATGTAGCTAAAGGTTGCAGCTTTATCAAATTAAATCAATAATTCCATTACTATTCGGCAATCATGAAC